>JAVLUE010000217.1:0-20001 GCA_034190945.1 Octodonta nipae | reverse complement strand
GCATATACAGAATGATTTACCCGCTGGTTCAAAAATGTTAAAAAATATTATGTGTGGTCCATGAGCAGTTGCATATACATGGTGGTGGAAATATAATGAGATGGAATTATTATAATGAGAATTTTAATAAATGTTAGAGAATTGAGTGCAATTATAGCCATACAGGGAGGTTAGAAAAAATAAATATGTAGGGTATCCCATTAGCGATTGAATTGTTGTCATATTAAATTAAGAATTACGAATTTGAATACAAATAAAGTCCTATGAATTTTCGAGGAAACTATCACACAGAGGTTCCGAATCTGGATCCGTTCCGTGTAATTGCTGTTCTCCCTAAAGTCCTAGGATAGAATGAGATATTGACACAATTTCGACCACTGGGCGACAGCTAGTATTATGAAATGTTTGACACTTCTTGGACCTGAAGAGAATTGAAGAGCAGCTGTCAAGAATCTGAGAGTTTTATGATAGGTGTTCCACATCTTGTTGATTATATCCCCATCTTCTATCTTTTTAAAGCAGTACTGCCTCTTCCTTTATTGGATAATCTATTTAGATTGTATTATCACTGTATGGATTATTTTTCTTCTACCTGCGGGTGATTTGCCTCCTGTTAATCTTACTATCCTCTCTTCTGCCATTCTGCTTACAGGATTGTTCTTCCACTGTCTTTTCCTTTTCAATATCCAAGAATTTATTCTTTCCAAATTGCATGTTATTCTGATTTCATCACTTCTTACTCGATCTCTTGTTGTTTTACCTGATTCTTCTTGGTGAATACTATTATACGTCCTGCAGCCTATGTCGAAAGCTTTTTCCAGGTCAATTAAAAATCTGAACGCCGGTCGACTGTATTCTAATACTTTCTCTATTATTTAATTCCAAATAATGAAGATACTGAAGATACTGCCACTTCATCTTCCAGTAATATTCTTCAGTTTATGAGTTTGGTTAGGATTTTGTCGTGGTGATCAAGAGATTGATTCCGTGATAGTTTTCTGGTTCATTCCTGTTGCCATTCTTTGGGTACTTTGTTGCACCAAAGAACTTTGTTAATGAACTGTGTTGATTGTTCTATCAACGTTGTCCCACAGTATTTTAGTAGCTCATTTGTTATTCCACTTTGCCTGTATTCTTGGTTTAGTTGTCTCATTTCTTGTCTCTGTCCTTTTATGAATCTCCACATTTCCTTTTGTAATCCGTAGAAGTCTTGCTTCCAAATGTATATATTTTTTAATATTCTGACAATGTTGTGTGTTTAAATTTTAAATGCTAATTCTCTTGTAATTTTCATATGATTCAATGTATTGGTTGTCACATATTCCATATAGCTATACTTTTTCTCCATTAAACAATTGTTTCTAAATCCTAAATTGTGTAAATTATCTATTGAAGTGCATAATATGTATTTTTAGTAATTGTAATGTGTCTGTGTGAAAGAAGACAAACCTGCTAACTGCAGAAACACAACAGATACCAGAAAGTTGAATTTTAAGCTCTTACTTAAAAGTGTCCAAGCCCATGAGCAAACCATAACTAAACAACTCAAAAAGTATGCTTAAGAAACAAAATTATGTATTATAAATCTTAATCTAATATTGCAGGCAAAGTTTTTTACACATCTACATTTCAAAATTTTGCAAATTATGGAGGATAATAGTACGCTAGCAGATTAAACCCTCTCATAGAAATGTATACAACCTAAAAATTTAATAGTAAGTTATTATTGAATACCCACCAATATCCTTTTCCAAGCTTGGAATCAATGTTTGCAAACATTTCAAAGCGTTTTCGTGATAAATCCTTTGCAATTTAAGAAACTGTAAGATGTATTCAGCGAATTCGTTCTCTCTTGATATGATGTTAAACATTTCCGTTGCTAGTGCATCTCTGCTTTGTTCTACTTTTGTATCAGCCTCCTCTAAATCTTCTTTGATAGTCTCTTTACCTGAAGCCTAAAATTGTGAAATGTGTTACATTCATACATTTGTAATTTTAATATAAAAATATTTGGTCAGGTGCGAATTGGACTCGCTTACTAAGGGTTCCGTACAACCTTTGAGAGTTCTTATAATCCAAGTAAGTTGTAATACCATTTTTTTAATTTTCTGTTTTAATTCAAAATTTGCTTACTTTAACCTATAAACTTTGATGACAAACGGTGGATTGGTTGATTTTCGTAATTTTTTATATTAGTTTTAGTGTATAAAATTTTAGTGATTTTGTTTTACGTCCAAAGTAGAAGTTAAATAAACAATGTCAAAAAATATTGTTTAAAGACAAATTAATTATTTTCAAAGGCCTGCAACTATGAAATTGACAGCAAATCGTTTAGATATTATAAATATAACCCAGATTGGAAATGTGGTTAACTTCTTGTTCATGAACTTGAAAGTCACCATGCATGTTTAATTTCAATTTTCAAATTTTAAAGTTACAGTTTTAATTAAATAAAGTTTCAATGTATCACTATAATGTAACTTATCTTTTAAGCTGTGTTTCCTTAACTTTATAAAATATATAAAGTTACATAATACACATTGTAAAATTCTACTACATGGGTGATCAAACTTTACTTGTAAATTGAGGTTTTTGCAAAAATATATGTGCCTCAAATTAACATGCGAACATAAGTTTTAACTTATCTAAAAATAACCTAACCACCAATTTCGCGTTAAAAACTTGAAGGGTCTATTACTAAAAATGCAATGCTAGAAAAATATGACAGTTTCTACGCAACAGTTTGTAGTTTGTATAGAACGGATACATGAGCAGTTTCATCTTCAACAAAGTCGCCAAATCCCCGTGTATGGAAACCCTTGAAATTTCACCAGCTGTCATAATTATCACAATCTGGCACTGATTTTTTCCAAGGATGAGACCCACACCAATGGTATTATATTATTAGATATGCTAACATTATATTCTTGCTTAGTTTTTCCAGTAAACTTTAGGTCAAGCGCTATATTTTTATTATTATCATTTGAATAAAACAGTTAAAAATTACAAAATTATGTTTTTGTATGTATCATGTAATGCATTGATGCGCTTAAAAAAATTTTTTTCTTAAAAAGTTTGAGTGAGGCCCTATTTACTATAATTATCTCAGAATTGAAAGGGGACAAGGTCGATTTTTGTATAAGTTCCCCCAGAGGTACCCCCCACATTAGGATTCGTTCATTAACGATATAGTTCATTAAGGTTGTCAATTCAGTAGAGGTGAACAGTACTATTTGTAAGTTGAAAGATATATTATTTTCAGTTAAAATAGAATGATATACTTATATGTATATCATTAAATGCGTATAAAAATTATCATAAATAGCTGTCAGGTTGTATGTATCTATTTCTTAAATAATAAAAAATCACAGTACTTTTCCGATGAAATGTTTTTTGTAATGTTTATCCCATAGTGGAATTTCTTCAGGGCGGAATTTTTATTATTTTAAAGAGTCAGGTTTTCAATGCTAAACATGTTGCTGTTTGATTTACTGAAGGAAGTAATGATTTTGCAAAACCGAATAGTATGCTTAAAAAACAATTTGGCACCTATAACTTTGTCTAACAAAATGCTTCACAGAACGTAATTTTGCTAGTTGCATTTTTTACAATGTAAAACTTATAATTTCTCAAATTATGAGGCTTTCTAAGAAAAATTGATGTATATTTCGACTTGTTGTCGTTGTAGAAACTGATTGACGCTGAACTCTGGGCAGAAAACTGTAATTGACAGGATGAGAAAATGCATGACGAATCATACAAGAGTCTACTGGAAAAAACGAGAACGGCAAAATTATATATAAGGAAGTGTATCGACAATGAAGTGTAGTTTAGTTTGACAATTCAAACCCGATTATTAATAAAAAATTGTGTTAATTGTGAATTGCTGATTGTAATAGTCGGTAATAAAATTTTTCAATAGCTGGAAAACAATTTTGTTTCAAACCTAGTATTCATAATAATAGTTTAATACAAGAGATCCACTTATACTAACCATTTCTGAAAAACAAGAAACCAATCAAACTTTTTGCATCAATTGATATATCTTATATTTATATAAAAACGATAATGATTGTTTAAACAATAATGAAATAATTGATAGAGAAACTCTTAAAACTGCACTCAAAAATGGTGTTATGGGATGAAAAAAAACCCTACCAAAGTTTCAATTTGTTGTTATCAAATGGACTCTTTAATGTCATCCCTTCTATACTGCTTGTTGTTTGTATTTCAGCTTTTAGGAACCATGAGTGACAACAAAACACCCAGTATTGAAAATTATTTTTTGAATGGTTAACTGAATTATCTCAGACCAACTATACACAAGGTACAAAACCAACAAATTAGGATGAAATATTATTTCAAACTATACAACACAAACTAAAACTAGTAAGCTTAAGAAAATTATATTTTTACCTGATACCGATTCAGGGCTGAATCTTTGTCCAAACAATACTTTTTCAAATTGTGCTTCAATTTTAGAACATTAGGCATATCGTTTTCGATGACCTTTTGAAGTGGATTGAAGACCAACTCTTCCAACTTGCTTTCATAATCACCATAATCTCGGGCCAACTGCAGCTCAGCAGCACCGCTGTCTTTTAGAATCCTTTGAAATAGAACACAAAAGTCATGAGACTGTTTGCTCTCTTCCAAAAATATGGTGCCCAATTGGTGTTCCAAGGTCTTTTTCTGTTGAAAAGAGGGACTAATTAAAATGTTTTAAATATGTCATACATGTACTTCAAAATTTATAAAATAATCTTAATTAAAATATAGAAAATACAATAATTCTCTGAGAACATTAGAAGAGGAAAGTATATTAAAAGCTACCATAAAAAATGCTTAAAATAGTTGGAACAAAACAATTACTTGAACTTATATATACACTATAACAACTATGAAAATTCATAGAAAATAATTTTAAAATATCACTAATTTGTCTCCTATTTATTAACATATTTATTTATTTATTGTGAGGCAAAAATTTGTATAAATTAATTGCCAATATGTATCTATTACATCCCCATGCATGATCACTATGTTTTAGAATTGGAGAGTCATTTTAATAGATGATTATTTACAGAGGAATACGCTGTTGCCTAGTTGCCTATCAAAATATAATTACAAATGTGTTAAATTAATTTGCATTAGAATCAATTTCTTTCTCCATCTATCAGTACTGCACTGCAAGTTGGAGAGTTTTCATAAAAGGTGTCACTATCAGTTGAATCATGTTATATGTCTTGAACAGAGGCCTCCAGTGGACAAAAACTGATGGAGTGTAGGGTTTTACGTACATTTAAGCGCTGGAAATTGTTGTTTGGTGTCTCTTTTAAAAAGCCATTGTTATACATTTTCTGAGTGGGTTCAAATAACTAAATTTTTTTGTAGTGAATAATCCTGTTTATTTCGTCACCAAAAAATGACAATGAACATTACATTACACTATTTTTCTTAGAGTAACACTTCGACGAGTCAATCGCACATCGACTGATCCAGTACTAGTGCTTGCTGCTGCTGTACGGCGACATTTACAATCTATCGCCGTTACTCTCGATTATTCCTGTTCTCTCTTTTTTGCGGCCTTTCTTAATTTGGATAAATAATTTCTAGATGACTGATTTGTTAGTAATGTAAAATTAAACATTGTAACAATATTCTACTATCATATATTGAAACCATTCCCATAATTTGATAAATTCTTAATTTGTTAACAGCTATAATTTATTCTCTTTATGTGATCTATGTATGAATGAAAAAATTCAAAAGTCAAATTAATTATGTCAAATATTCCTTAATTAATACTGATAGTTTGTGTAATATTATTTTAGAATGAGTTTATTGTCATTCATCTAAAATAAAATTGTTTTGTTTTTTAAGAAATTAAACTACATTTAGGTTTGCTGCAATATGTTAATCATTTGTAATAATCATTAGTTGTTTTGATTTGTGAATATATCTGGTCTTATTGAATTTTAACAATTGGGTTTTAAGAAGTTATTTTAATATTGGAACTTATTCAATTATGAATCTCCCACTCTTTGTTTTATTAAAATGAATCATGTTAATGTGAATTTAAAGAAGTATTGTGAATGCCAATATATGAGTGAGATGAATGCAATTTTGTTATTTTGTTAAAATTATATGGGAAACTTTAAGTTTGTTGATATAAAAAACAGGAAATTTTGAGCTAGTATACTACTGAATAATTTTATTTGGTCATCAAACAAAGTTTTATTACCATCAGTTTATCTCAATATGTGCAACATTTAATATTTAGAACATATATTTCAGAGATAAAATGACAAAAATATAATGTATAGTTTACATTTACCTATTCCAAAAACTTCTCAAATGAGCTAAGATAAGGTCTTCTGTAAATTATTATGTCTTCTACAAGGACATAATGAGACTGTGTGAACAAAATCATATCAATAGGAAGTATTAAAATGAACTGAAGATTAGGACAAATTGATGGAAATAATTACAATAAATACAAAAAATACAACTTGGTCACATCTTCAAAAGTAAAAATAAAAAAATAATGGATCATCTCTGCTAAAATAAAAGTACTAGGAAGCAATAGAAAATGAAGGTTGTAGCTGCAAAAGTAAGAAAGTATATTGCATACAAGAAGTACACAGAACTTGTGCTAGTGTGACAGATGACTGCAAAGCAGGTTTTAACCGCCAACACAAGGATCTTATGATGGACTAGAATATACATATGTTGCAAATGTTGCTATGAATTCTTTGTGCTTTGATTTAAGATCCAGCTATATGGCCACCTTGGTCACCTGACTTAACTCTTAGTTATCTTTTTGTTGGGCTATTTGAAATTAAAAATCTATTGGCAAATTTGCTATTGACAATATACAAATAATTGTCAGCACTTCAATTTATAAAAAAACTTAGTAAAACTTCAGGGTTTCAATGAATTTGTTGTAAGATATGGTAATACCTTCATTTAATCTTTAACATTTAAAGTTATTTATGTTTATGCATTTCGCTTCATATCACTAAACACCTATGAAGTTACATTTATACAGCCATCTTATAGTGCATCTTTTCTGTCTATGTAAATGATAGTATGTTTAAGGTAGACTAAATTACATTAATGTATATTTACAAAATTAAAAAGTTGACAAGAAAGTTTTACTGCTCTCCCTCCCAAGGGCATACCCAGCTTTTTGTCTAGAGTGGCAAATTTGGAAAAAAAATTGCCATCAAGGGGGCAAATCGGAACAAAAATTGTCTTAGAAAGAGGGACAATTCAGAAAATTTTTTGGTCGAAGGGGGCAGATGGAAGACAGTAAATTTATGGGAAGGTTTAATGGCAGCTGCCCCCATGCTCACTACCTTTAAATGATGAGATTTTGCTAGACCCCAACCTCCCTTTTGGCTTACATAAGTAATGGGTACTGCCTAAGACAAATTTGGGAAAATTTCTGATGTCTTTGGTTGAATTGCTGACCTATATATTATATTTAAAATAAAAATTTAATCAAACTAATTTTAGGTGTGTGTGATGAATTTGTAAAAATCATTTTCATTCTAATGGTTGAAAACATTTTTTACAATATTGGCAAATCAATAAAAAATGCTATCCATGAAGGTAATGCAATACAGGCAATTCATTACAAAAATGTACTTGTTTATAATCAAGATCACTGAAATCTGATCAAGGCATTGTTTTTTATAACTTTTATTATTATCACTGTACCCCAAAAACCATACAGATTATAAATATCCTAGTCAATATCAAAACCACATTCATTTTGAATGCACAATATAGAACTGAAGACAAGATAATGGATGCTACTGATATGGTAATTTGTGGTTGCATTAAATACAAATATAACAAATTAACATCTACTGCTTTGTTAATAACAGTATATTATTGGTGAATTCCACACTGTAATCTAAACCAAAAGCTTTCATACTTACTGCTAATTTGTCTGCATCACTAGATGGGGTGGCTGGTGTTAATTTTTTGGTGATAGTTGATAAAGCACTACGAAAATATTCAATCTTGGCATCAGCAAGTTGAAGTTCCTTATGATTCAAAATTTCACTTTTCTCAGCCCTAAAAGTTATCAGAGATTAACTATACAGTTTTCTCAAACTTAAGTTCTATTTCCTCAGAAAATTTATATAGGTTTATGGTTTTGCCATAAATAATCATAAATATGAATAATTCATCACAGATGAGGTCAGAATGAAAGGTGTATGGGTCAAAAATATACAACATAACATAATCATTGATTTTTTACAATGAATGAAACAACATCATTCAACTACCAAATTAGATTCAATTCATATCAATGTCCTGAGTTTTTAATAGGGAAGTTGTTCAAGAATTATTGACAGAGATAATGGAATTATCTTGTAATAAATCACGTTTTTGAATGAACTATTATTGCCAAGTAGAAACAAATCAAATAAATATAACTAACAATGAAATTACATTAATGATTCACAAAAAAGATTTACATACAATTTTTTCAAAATGGCAAAGGTCTGCAGTGATCTTTTTTTATTTGAATATTTGGAAAGAAAAAATGTTCTACAAACAAAATTTTAATTTACCTGTTGAAGGTCTGATCAGCAAGTTGTTTTACACGAAAAAATTGTTTCTTCATTTTTATGCAGTCATTCCCATATCAGTAATAAAAATTAATCTTCATGGTGGCAAAAAACTGAATAGAACCGTGTACCTTATGAATAACAATATTATTTCTGAATAAACAATTTCCCCCTTTTAAGAACGTCTTATCACTGATTAACTATATCAGAAATTAAATAAACTTCAACATATATCGAATTGAATATAACCACAAATCATAAAACATAAATTTAGGAGTTTTTGTCATGTCTAAAAAAAGGTATTCCGTTTTTGTTCCGAGTTCAACAAAAATTTTCAAGGATTAATAAATTAGTTAAATTACGCCCGATTTAGTTGTAAGTTGTTAAACAAAACGATTATTAACACTATGAATCACATGTAAAGTTTTTTTACCCATAAGCAAGTTATATTCAATTTATATAAATATTTACGGGCAAAGTACTTTGCACGAAAATTTTATCCCTGTGTTGTATGAATGACACACCCACCCAATAAGAGTTAAAAATGGTACACTTTAGGAAATAAATGTGTGCGATTTAGGTTAACAGACACATTGAATGCTGAAAATCTTTACAAAAATGTAGAAATGATAATTTTAAGTCTTAGAGCATTTACTTTCTAGAGATAGCCTGCAGTGCACAAATGTCAGGGCAATAGAGAGGGCAAGATGAATGCTAAGTGAAATAAATCTTTCTAGCAAAAATGACAGGCTATATCTAGATGGTAAATGATCTAAGTTTTAAGTTAAGATTTGTTACATGTTGTGTAAGAAATCTCAGATATGCATTCTCACTCCGGTTGCTTGTTTTGTGGATTAGACAGTACAAATGCCAGATATGTCATTTCACGCTCGACATTTGGTTTGTTCGGAGAGACCATTTGCCAATAAATCCAACGGCTTGGAAAACTGTCCGCCAATCAGCGGTCTTAGTAGTTGCCGTACCAACACTCGATTCGTTGCGAATATTCCAAACCAGTGGACTTATTTGTAACCGGTATCTACAAACAAACCTATTGTCGAATGCAAGGTGTCTGTTACCCAGTTATTTTCATTTAAAATTTAAATTTTCATAATGGTCTTATATTGTAAAAAAGATGCGACAGTTATTAAAAATGTAATCAAAAGTGTTCCCTATTTCAGATTCATCAATTATTTTTAGTTAGGCTCTTCACTGTTCGATATGACAGCACGGGTCCACTCAAAACGTATTCCATTCATTCAAGTCGTTTGCACGTTTAGATCAAAGGATGAATGTTCAACTAATTTATTGAGTACAATAAAAATTGCACTGTTCATACCACCCAAATTACATGAGATCAAAACCGAATGAAGTGCAGAGAAAGACTGGGGCACGACTCAACTTGGAAGTTTATTTAAATTTATATTTTTATACTAAGATTTGATATTTTCATATTATATTAAGTTGCAGCTGATCCCTGCAAATATACATTTACTGAGACACAAATACCCTTCTTATTTCTGTGTGACATTGAATTAATGTAGTACATATATTTCAGTATGTTGATATTAATCTATATATTGATATTAATCTATATATTGATATTAATCTATATATTGGGTTTTGGAGTGTTTGAAAGACTTTCGGTTCACCACATTGTGTCAATGTATGATATAAAAAGTGTTTTTGAGTTATTCAAAATTTACTTCATGCAAGGGCATCGATATACAGGGGCAGCTAGCTGCTTTCCCTTACACCTGTCTCGCTGATCATTGGTACTTTGTTATATGTGAAATAAAAACTATAATTATTTATTATAGTTACTACCTAGTGTATTATACACAAATTTCTATCTATATTAGCAGAAAATTTCTGATTCGCCCTAGACACTCTTGAGTTCATGCATTCTAAATTCATTGTAAAGTAAACTATTGTAAAGACTGTCTACTATCTTAAAATTTCAACATGAAGTTAGCTTAGTTTTTATATATTAATTTTTATTTCATTTTAATTTTAGTACTGGTGGATGTTGTCCAGTAGTGTGCTATATGTATGAGGTATGTTTACATTGCATCAATGGAGATGAATGTTGTATATGTATGTGGTATGATGATGTTATATTGAAACACCAGGGAATGGTGGCAAACAACCTACTACTGGTTTTTTGAATCAACATTCAACAAAAAGCTCAATCTCTGAACAGAGACCAGCAGAACAAAACGGAATCAACTGTCATATAATTTATAATACTTTATTAATTTTTTATTGTATATATATATATAAGATTATTATGAAATATAATTTATTTTTTTACATTTTATTATTGTGCTAGATGTATTTATTAAAAGATTCTAAAAGAGCATGTTATATATATTGAATCATTTTTATGCAGTCTAAAGATGAATCTATTATGTTTTTATATAAATTCTGTGTGTGCTTCCTTGAGAACCTAGGCTTCTTAAATTATTAACATCATAATTAGATCCAGTGTTTAATGCCAATTGTATTCAATTCACTATATAAGCAGTACTTAGGAGATTGAGATAATTATAGAACCTTAACTGTAAAAAAATATAAAGTGCTCTATTATAGTTATTTTTCACAGTGGACTGTATGTCTTGAAATTACCAAACAGACTATCTTTAACAAGATTTATAAAGTCCCAGGTTTATCAGCATTGATATTTTACTTTTGTATACTCATATTCAGGGGCAGATCATTTGGGGCTTGATCTCGGGGGGGGGGGTGACGTCACTGGAGGTTGATTTTAACACAATAAACACTAAAAAAGCATATCACTCAGATGAAAGGTATTTTAGTGGGGGGGCTTCAGCCCACCCCCTGGATCCGCCAGTGCTCATATTGGTATTGACAAGGGTGTCCCCAGCTTTTGGTCTAGGGAGGGGCAAAATTAGCAAAAAAATTGTCACAGGGGGGAAAATCGGGAAAACAATTGTCTTAGAGAGAGGAACAAGTCAATTTTTTTGGTCCAGGGGGGACAAGTCAGCAATTTTATAGGAAACTGGCAAGTCATCAATTTTATGGGAAACTTTAATGGCTCATGGCAGGATTTTAAGGTCAGTTCGCCCTTGGGTATGGATGATATTGTAAACTTTTAATATATTGTCCTAAAAGTTCCCGTTTTAATATTAAAATTATTATCAAAATATATTAGTAGATTTTGCGTGATTCGTATTCAAGCTGACAGACAGCTTTTAAATACACCAATAGCATCGACATACTGCGATAGTTGGAGAGGCGAAGTTGAACAGTAGAATAATTTGACATTACATCTGCCATTTTTTAACTGAAATAATAAATCAAGTTTAGTTGTGTTCAAAAACAAATTTGGATACATTTCATTCATAATTGCTAATAATAGATAAATAAAAGCATATACTTAAATACAGAACAAAATTTATATTAAAAAAAAATCGACTTCAAATGAATCATAATGTATATAAGCTGTTGCATGAAGTGTTCAATTACCTTTTCGACATTTAATTTTAGAAATTTGTATAGTAAATTTATTTGACATATACTTTGACGTTTTCCCTTTTTGCACATAAGTACCTATTTTGCCATTTTTTGAAAATAGGTATGTTTTACGTCTTAGAAAAACATATATCATACCTTAATCTATAACTATTTTTTTTTCGAATTTCTGTAAAATATACAATAAAGCCTAAATAAGGAAAACTACTTTCTGCGACCTCTCTATAAATATTACGTCACAGCAATCTGGGACCCTCCACCTATATGATACCTAAATTGTCACAAATGTTAATATAATGAATAAACATCTATAATAACGATCTGGCAGTATATTCTTCTTTGTTTGCGACATATTTCATATTCGTCTATCCATTCTGCCTATCCCCACCCCAATATGCATAGTACTAGGTCTCCAGCTCAACAAGGAACCACCTTATATTTTTCTTCAATTTTGGGTATTAATTTTTAATTGTAATTGATTTATTCTGGATAACGTTTTTGTAATTGTTAATTAACTTTTGGTATAACTCATTTCTCATAGATGCCATTTTTTTCGAAAATCTTAACTATTAAATTTAAGAAATGCTATCAAAGACTGAGTAGTATACGTAATAACGAAAATAAAATTAAGAAATTTAAAGTCAGTACTAAGTGAATATGAGATAAATATGTAGGTATATAAAAATTTTATCATCGGCCGTGTAAAGTCTTACTTTCATTCATTTTTATAATGATATGGGAAGTACAGAGTAACCGACTGTGACGGACATAAAAGCTAACGCCGATGTTCAAAGAAAAAACAGTTAAATATATCTAATAGTCCAAAGTACAAAATATTATATATTTGCTAAGATTAAAAACAGTTAAGTGTTTATGAAAATAACACTACACTTTATCTAATAATAAGCTATTGTGACTAAAATATATACGTATAAATATTTATAGATTTGCTAAGTATCCTTTTAAACATACGACTTTCTATCGTAACAGAAAAATTAAACCAAAACAATCTAGTGAAAAAATAAATTAGAAATGTTTGCATTGCGTATGCCAGTTCGGTCCCTCCATGTCACATCTCGTCACATTCACTGAGATCCCCCTCCCCCTGAATGCGAATGAATTTTATGAATGACCCCGAAACTGGTGAACATACATATAAATTTTATGAATGACCCCGAAACTGGTGAACTTACATATAAAAATATGACAACGAATTGATATTAGGCGTGTTCCATTACGACGTAAAACCGGTAAGCAACCGGTAATTGTATTGCGGTTAACATCATTGTAAACGATAACTCGTCACCGCGCACGAAGGTTATCGGTTGTGTATCGATAATTCGTTCTGTTGGAACGAACCTGTTGTAACACAATAATATGTTTACACATCTATCTACATCTAAGTTGTATGATCAGTATGGCACTAAGAAAGTTGAATACCTCTAATTCAGCTTCTAAGTAGCATAACTGAGTGTGATTGGATTTTTTTACTGTGCAAACTAGAAGAATGCCAATAGAGTGAAAAGAATTAGCATGATATTACCCCAGTTATCTTTACAATGATTTGTATCACTATTATTGTTTTTATAGCTCGTTTACATTATGCCCCAACCATTACTGTCCGAGCTGCCGGCAGCCTGCTGGAATTATTGCCGAAATAGGCTCGAAAGCTCGTCTACATTATGCCGAAGTGGATCGGGAAGTAGGCAAGTAAGTATGAAGAGCAGTATGTAAACACCATACTTCTCCTAATGTTGCGACTGATACTCACACTGCTTAGTGCTCCCCAGAAGAGCGGTTTTTGACAGTCAAAGGACTGACCCGTTCATCAATCGTTTATAGTCCAGGTAATTTAAATTTAAATAAATGCTGAACAAAATTGTTTTCTGGTCTGGCTCCGGCCCGTTCATCGAAGATTTATAGTCCATGTGATTTAAATGTATGCTGGACAAAATTGATATCTGCAAAGGAACGATTGTTGGCATTTGCCACCAAATTCAACATTTTTTATAAATGGATATTTTTTTATTAAACAATAAAAACCTTCAAATAAGGCCAAACATTTAGTTTATTGTTTTTTTTTTGTGCAAAATCTAATCGTAAAATGGTCTTTGCTATAATAGACATTGTTGAAGAGAATTAAAACCCCACAAAATGAACGACACTAAGTTTAATTTCCTCAATTTTTAAATAAAATTCTTTAAACAAAAGACAAACAAGGCAATTTTTATACTTCTAAGTTGTTTAGTTTTACTTTTAAACATTTTTAATATTAATAATGTAAATTTTAACCCACTCAATCTACGCTGGGTGTTGTAGGTTCAGTAGTTGGATTAAAAATATTAACTTAATTTTAATTTTATATTTCAATGTTATAAGAGAATCCAAAGATAAAAGCTATAATTAGGTAATATGACCTGGGTCAGGTAATAATTCATGGACAAAATTCATCATAAGTCAGCATCTGATATACTGATATAGTAGACCACGGGTGACCAACTTTAGAGAATACAGAAGAACAAAGGATGTACTTTTTGACTTTTTGTCATACAAATGTGTCCCTATCGGCTAATGATTTTGCGGGAAAAGAAAAGTGTAAAACACATAATGCTTATTAACTATTAAATATTAAAAAATTAGGTGGATGCGCCGGACCCGGAGTTTAAAATATATTGAACTCGCTGACCCGCCCCCTGCTAACCCTATTTCTAATAACATTTTTTATATAGTATGCACATAAAGTATGGAACATACCAAATAAAATCTACCGAGATAAAAGAAGAAAAAAATAGTTCGCAAAATTGGACAATATATTTATGCAGTAGTGTTGTTTTATAAAAAAAAAAAATTCTCTACTTTTCATGTTTTGTCAAAGATCGATGTTTTGTTCGTTTTTACTTCGATTTTTTCACAAACAACAAAGAAACAAGTTGATTTTGCGTTCCCTATCATAATAAATGTCAAATTTGATAGTTGATAGACATGAATTGTAATTTTGATTGTACTAAAAAGTAAAGAATGGTAAGTTTAAACGAAACCCTACGTTTGCAAATTATTTAACAATAAGTACCCTGATCGACCTATTACAAGATCAACCATTATTAAGGTACTGGTCAAATTTAGGAACTTGGGTCATGTAAGAAATCAGTCTAAATCAGGTTGATCAGCAATATCAAAAGAAAAACAATTGTATGTTTTATTGCCGTTAGAAAAAATCGTTTCTTATCAGGTCGTCAGATCGTAATGCAGCAAGGAAGAAGCCAGTCTTCGGTTTTAAAATCCCTTAAGCAGAATAAATGACATCCATAGAAAGTTCATATGGTACAAGAACTCAATGAAGATGATTTTGACTGAAGAGTTGAATTCTGTGATAGGGCGATGCAATTTTCAAGTCGTATATTTTTTTAGACGAAGCAACTTTTGTTGTCAATAGGCAGAACTGTAGATATTGAGCACCTGAAAGCCAACGCTGGATGATGAAAGCACATACACAAAGCCCACAGAAAGTCAACGTATGTGTAGGGATTGTCGGCACTTCAGTTATATAGCCGTTTTTTATTGAAGCTGTACTAAATGGTGGAAATTATTTGGAAATACTACATCAAAACATAATATCGGCAATTGCAGGAGTCTTTACAAATGCAGAGCATCCTGGCATGCCTGATGAGGTCCTATGGTTTCGGCAGGACGGTGCACCGCCACATTATTCACAACCTGTCCGACATTATTTAGATACCATTTTCCCAAACAAATGGATTGGTAGGAGAGGGCCGATTGAAGGGCCTGCTAGATATCCCGACGTAACTCCGCTCGATTTCTTTTTGTGGGACTATCTAGTATCAAAAGTTTACGTCAACCGACCAAATAGTACTGCAGATTTAAAGATAAGAACAATGAAACAAAATAGACTAATCTCGCCTCAAATGTTAACCAACGTTAAAAAATAAATTGTAAATCGCATTGCTCATTGTCAGCTAGTAAATGTTGGCCAATTTCAACACTTGCTTTGATTTATTCTTTTCCTTTTGTTACATTTATACCTTTCAGTTGATTTTTTTGGTTTAACTGAATATAAGAGATTTTTTTGTTCTAGAAATTTAAACACCCTGTATGTAGAATTACCGGATCTTTTAAATCGATATCTGTATGATTCTATGTTGTCGTCACACAATTATAACAAACATTTTTGATAATTGTTAGTGTATTGAACCTAATAGATGTCGGTGAGATCTACCGTCTAGTGAGTAATTTAAGTATATGAAGGCATACTATGCTATAACATATACCATACACTTGACAGATGGTTCGAGTGTTTTATATAAAAACACATAAGTAAATATATATACAAATATATATCCACATATTTAGAACTATATCATTCAACGTATGACAGCCGTTTCGAACCAGGAGTTCTCGTCAGATACGCTTCCTTGAATGACTAGTTATAATCTTCTAATGTCCTACACCTATCTTCAACTGTTTCGGAAGTACTCGTATTAAGTGCTTTAGATTTATTACAAAAATTAACATTTAAAAAGAAAATTATTTTATTTCACAAATTCGCTACTTACACTAGAAACCTAATAAGTAATACTGATTATTTCTTAATAACATATATATAAAAATAAAATATCATTAATGTCGATGAAGGAAATGTTCAAAATGCTCGCCGCGGACATTTTGGTAACATGGTCATCTGGTATAGAAATGTCTTCTAATGTTACTCAACATCTCAGTCGTGAATGATCTAATCGCAAGCGTGATTCATCTTTTTAGGTCATCTAAGTTGAAGAGTTTAGTTTTGTATACAGTACTTTCGACATATCCCCACAGAAAGTAGTCTAATGGCGTCAAATCAGGAGATCATGCTGGTCATTCTATCGATCCGCGCCTCCCAATTCATCGATTTGGAAAAATTTGGTTCAGGTACTGCCGGACATTGATTTCGTAATAGGGCGGTGCTCCATCTTGCTGAAAAAATATTGTATTGATATAAGTTTGTCAAAGTTGGCACGATATTGTTTTGGAGCAGTTCTAAATATTTATCTCCATTCAAGTTGCCATTAATGAGAAACGGACCTACGATATGATTTCCAATTCATGCCCAAACATTATTTTTTTCAGAATATTGCGTATGTTTCTTTGTCATTCAGTGAGGATTCTCATTAGACCAATAGCGGCAGTTTTGACGATTAACCTGACCGTAAAGTGTAAATGTGCTCTCATCATAAAACAAAACATCTTCTAATTGGATCACATTGTTATCTAATGTTATCATCATTTGTTCACAGAAATACGTTCTCCTATCGAAATCGGCTTCCATGAGCTCCTGAGTCGGCATTATTTTATAGGGATGCATTTTACTTTCTTTTAATACTCGAAAAATTGATGTATGGCTAACGTTGAACAGTGAGGCTGCTTTTCGACCAGAATTATGTGGGTTTTTTGAAATTCAAGCATAATATCCAATTTCGTATTATCACTTAGAACATTGGCTGCTACTTTTTTTATCTATCTTAAATAACCAAGCTCCCGAAACTGCTGTTCTATTTTGCTAATTGTTCCTTGGGATACAGGCGGCAAATTTGGAAAATTTTCATGAAATAATCGAGAAATTTCCATTTGTGTCCGTGTGTTATTTCCATAACCAATCCTTTGTAGAATGGTTATTTAGTGCATTTCTGTTAAATGAACCATTAATCTGATATTATTACGTACAGTTAACGAAATTCAAACGACAATAGCACTGACACTGATTACCACTGTCAGGCAGGCAGACAACAAGATGCTAAGGCTATGAGTTTTGAAAAAATAAACAATACTGTTTTTTTTTTCAAATCAGTAAAAAGGAACGCAGGAATGGTTTTGCTTACTATCTTAATAACAAGAGCTAAATGGGAAATATGTGTAATGTAGCGACAATTTGTGAAATAAAATAACTTTCTTTTTTTAATGTTAATTTTTGTACTAAATCTGAAAACACTTAATATTTCCGAAACAGCTGAAGATAGGTGTAGGACATTGTACATAATCCAAAACATAAATAGTATACAGGGGTTTGCATTTAAAATAAGAAAGTTGGTATTGGCCACTGTCCCATGACACTCCCAATATATTTTTTTTTGTTGAAAAAATGCGCATTTAAAAATACAAATGAACGTGTCCAAGCGTTTTTCGTTGTCGAATTTATTCCATTTGGCTGTTCTACACTGTATAAGCCTAAAACAAAAGAAATTCCTATTTTTGCGGCTTTTCATTATTTAAATAGTTTATTTCTAAGAATTAATTTGCTGTTAACGTCATAACAATTATTCTATATAAATTGTTACTCACGTGATGGCAGTAGCGAATTGCTGTTGAATTTTATGTCCAAAAATGAGTAAAATTTTGATCTGTAGACCGGTATATATTCCTTTTTAGAAATTTTGTAAAAATGGTGGCTTGACAGGTTTTCTATTTAATCAAGGTTTATACGCAATAAACGTGGATCGATCGTAAAAACAAAATTACATGCAATTTACATTATGAGAGCAGCAACAATGAAAACGTAATGAAAGCCGAATTGCAACGTAAATACGTGAAAGATAAAACGTATAGACCGTTATGTCGTTGTTAGAGTATGAAAAATCATTTTGTTCGGGTGCAGGGTGCCGAGAAAAACGAGAAAAAGAAGAAGGGACGAAGGAGGTCGAAAGGAGGCAGGAAGGCCGTAGAAATACATGTTGAGCGGAGACGAGCTCACGTGCCGAAGCTATCTCAAGGGGGCACTAACACGCCAGTGCTCTACCGGCAACTTTTCGAACTAAGAATAATAAAGTCGACTTATGGGGTGCAATTACACAAAATATATTCACGGTTTTTTATAGCTCCTTGCGGCAAAAGAATTGCTCCATTCCTTTATTGTTCCGAGGAGAGCGTGGAATTGATATGTAATTGTTTTTCGGTTTGATATTGCGAAAAGAACGCCCGACTCATTTCGTATTGCTGCCCTTATTCCGTTTCATTGCCGCTTTTATTATTTCTTGAGAGGATAGAGGGAAATTAATGATTCAGCTTAAATGTTTTCCATTACTGTTTTCATTTATATATTATTAGGTAGATGCATTTTTCTTAACTTCATCTCCAGTTTAAGTGGATATTGGATAGTTGGATCATTTCTAATGGGTTGAAGCAAACAATATGTTTTCCAATACTGTCCAGGAAGGCTAAGAAGCAGTAACTTCCAAATCAATATTATATAATATATTATATAGGATTAAATGATTACTTTGCTCGCATTAACTGGGAGCTACTTTTGTCAAACCTACATGATATTTTATGATATTATATATACTGGTTTTGACTTATTCATCCCAATTAAGAAATTTAAAACCACTTCATTTCCAGTTTGGTTTAATGGCAATTTAAAGCGGTTAACTTATTTAAAACAAAAAATGCATCGGAAATATAAATTGTCTGGAAGAAGAGATGATTACTTAGATTTTTTCATGAATGCGAATAACTTTCCTCTCAGTGTTATACAAACTACTTAAATAGTATTGAAAATAAGATTTTGTCGGATCCTAAACATTGTTGGAGATTTATAAATAATAAAAGAAAATTTCATGGTCTCATAGTCTGCCTTCTAGTATATTCTATGGCCATAGCTCAGGTGATAACCATCAGGATATAGTTAATTTACTTGGTACATTTTTCTTTAGTACATACACAAGTTCAAATTCTAAAATTAATCAGATTCCAATTTTTAATTACAAACAGAACATTGATGTGAATAGTTACCATATTGAAGATTCAGACATAATTGAAAAAATAGGCCATGGAAATTATGCATTGGTCCAGATTGTCTGCCAGCATTTGTGCTTAAGCATTGTATATTTACCCTTGTGAAACCTATTCATTACTTATTTAATCTATCGTT